>WEDG01002619.1:0-15713 GCA_017591395.1 Schistocephalus solidus | reverse complement strand
CAGAAACTGCATCAGTTCACGTTTGACGATTCGCTCCAAATCTCACAACATATGGATCTACTTGCCTGTAGTTATTTGCGCGGAAGCCCGGCCGTTACTTTTATGTATGGGGAAATCCATGAGGTCTTCTACCAATCTGGTGGCGAAATCTTCCCGCAGCGAGGAGGCTTCGGAAGCAGAAGTAGCACACAAAGGTTCCGGGCCAACTCCATGGCCAACTCTAGAGCCAACTCCCTTTAATAACTTTGCTGGTATTACATCAGGACCTGGCGATTTGGTTTCGTCTCAAACCTCAGTAGTGTCCTCCATATTGTACAGCATGAACACTGAGTTAATTGTCAGGATCTCTTCCACAAATACGGGCTGTGTCATCAGCAGTTGTGATCGGGCTTCTCTCCCCGCACGACCGAAAGAACTCAGATAAGATGCTCCAGCCTTTTTCCTCGTCCTTTCAAATTTCAACGCATTCATCTGTTTTTAAAGACGGGATGTGGTCTTTGTTGCGAGTGCACTGCCTAAGGTAGTTGTAGAAGAGCTTTGGGTTTTCTGCTGCACGGTTTATCAAGTAACTCAAAACTTTGACGGGCTTTATAAACCAGGCCTTTTACCCTGTTCCTCTGCGTCTTGTATTTCTTCAGTAATACGAAGGTCTTTTCCCTGAGATAAGTTTGCCACAACTTTCGCTCGCGGGTACCTTCACTCTTCATTGTGGTCGTTAGCCACTGGGGCCTGTTGGTGATCTCCGAATTAGGACGAGTAGTTGGTGATAAGTCCTTGTAATACGGCCTTAAATTGCAACCAATCCTCGAGAATACACCCGAATGTTTTCATTCAATCTAAATGGCGGTACAACAATGTACATCTAATGTACATCAATTTTCATTTAGAGTAAAGATTACATGCCATAGGTTGCGTTTGATTGTGATGCTTCGATCGAGGGACAGAAAGGCAAAATATTCCCGTTGTTGGACAACGTGCTCACTTTTGCCCAGTGCGAATAGACAGTTCACAACATCTACGCTGTCAGGCGCCTTTGTTAATACAAGGTCCAAACAATTAGCTTGTTGCCCCTCTTGTATTCTGGTCGGAGACAGGACGCGTTAAGTTAAGAAGCGTTTGTATATAGCTTCTAGGAGGCGGCAATCGAAGTTTAATTCCGAGCCTGGTGCCGAGCTCAGATTCCAATCGATATTCGGCGTTTAAGTCACCCATAATCATAATTTCGGATGGACTAGAAAACGATTCATAATCATCTATCAGTCTACTGTCTGACTGCAGATCGTTTCTCGGTTGTCGGTAGACCGTTAGGATCTCAATTGCTTGGGACCCCGGCGTTCTGATGGTGAGCCAGATGTCTTCAGTTACGAACGCAAGCTTTTCCTTTTTTTCTGACACGAGCATGCCATATCTGACATAAGTCAGCACACTAACGTCCTGCTCTATCGTTTCTGAATAACTGAAAACCGGGGATGGCAACTTCACGATTGCCCACCTTCGCAGTCAACCACGTTTCAGTTATGGAGATGATATCTGGTAAAGTTCGGCACGCATATCTAAAGCTCGTCTAATTTAGTGAGTAGGCTTTGGACATTAGTATATAAACATTTTAGTTTATTTGTGTGTTTTAAGCCGGCTATGTCGCTGCCTTCTTCATTTGAGGCAGCTGGACCGAAATTTGCACAGGATGTGTCCATATTTAAGAGGCTTTGCATATTTCCGCAGTAGAATTGGATTTTGTGTAGATTGTTGCATTGGATAAGTTTCCCGACCATGAGACTTTTGTCAGAATGACGGGCGTCCTCCACAGAAGGGGTTTCTGTACACGAACAATCACTCCGTTCCTTATTACCAGTCCCTTTTCTCCCTGTTCTTTCAAGTTCTCAATTCCGCTTTTAGTGCCCTCCATTTCATTCTCTCTTGTACGGAGTAGTCCGGTTGAAAAGTATACCTCTGTGACCGGGGATTCCCCTGCTGTTCTCTCGATTAGAAGGCCTCTCTGAAGTTTGTTTTCCAAAATTAACTTTTAATCCTGACGGCAGCCTTTAACCGAATCATAAATCTAACCTCCCTTATCTCCCCAGAAATAAACATTAAACCCCAAAGAGAGACCGTGGTTTCCCTATTCACGTGTTTTGTTTTGAATTGTAGTTCCATTGCATTGCATGACCGACATTAATGGGCTTAATTACTCGATGGTCCTAAAACGAGTTTAGCAGGCAAAAACTCTCTTCCATTTTATTATCAAAAGCTTCAAATGCTTTCCCCTCATGCGTCGTATTGCAAGCCAGCAAATCCTTTTAAACAGCGTCCTGTACCAACCACTCTTATTAATGTGAGGGATATTGCAATGCCAAAAAATGTCTACTAGGTTGCAAAGGGCGTTAACTTTAATACCAGCCTACATGCACAGAGGCGTGATGCCAAACCTATGGTTTTTATTAAAAAAATAACGCATACTGTTTCGACCATGTCACTCGATAACATCTTGGAAATGTTTCAGGGAAACAAATACATCTGGTTTCTAAAACAAAGACGTTGAAAGGTGCTCAAGTGTTCACCCTGATGGCAGATGACGGACTATTTTGATGGCTGATTTTAATGCTTTTGTCTTAGTGCACAGAAAAACACCGAGAAAATCTGATTTAAAATAAAACATACGGTATATTTCGCAAAATATATGTTTAGCAGTAGAAATGAGCTGTCTTCTTCGATATATGTTTTTGAGAGCAGAGTACAAGTGAGACAATCTGGGGCCCACAGCGAGGTAATCTCCCAAGTAAATTCAATCTAAAGAGGATTGAGTGACGAGGGTTTATTAGAAACGATAATATATAGTTGAAACATGGACTGTGTTCTGAGAGAACTTAAAGGGCAAATTTCATGATATTTTGTTATCATGTGTTTGTTAACAATTCATGCAATGTCTGTGAAATTTATAATGAAACTTGCATTTGTGTTCAGTTTGCAGTGTTTTGGGATGGCAAAAGTCTCACAAGTCTCCGTCAAGTATACGATAACCACCAGACCACTACCAGATATCAAACACTTTGGTGTTAGTAGTTCGTTTCAACAAAAACGTTTGAATATGGTCATTGAAGCGCTCTGATAAAAACGTGGAGGACCTCTCAAAGCCTTAGACTAAAAAGCAACAAAGAACCAATTTCTGGGTATTGCTTGGAAATTTCATTTTATTCACGGCTCCGGGATGATAAAGTTAGTCTTTGTGAATTTCGTACCCTATCCTAAAGTCCCTGAAATTCAGCATGAATGCCTTAAGTCTTCAACCATGATCTCGCTCCTCGTAAACGGCTACAGAATTGAATATTTATTTTCTCTATTGTTGCTTGATTGTTTTAAGATAGTGAGCAGACAAATGAGAGAAGAAACAAGGATTTCCTGCTAAATTCTAAATGGCAGCGAAAATGTATATATAACGCTAATTTACGAATTTGGTTGTACTAACAACTGAATCCTTATCTATACAATAAATTTTCAGTGGGCTTTGCGGCATGATTAAAGGCCTGCACAACATATGGGTGTCTAGCCTGTGCTCATAACCCATTCCGCGAAGCGTGATTCATGTTCCTTTTTAACATAAAAGTTACGGCCATGACAAACAGTTCACAAAACCAAGCCCTTGTGTTGAAAGCAGCAGTTAAAGTGCATTTTGCCACAGCCATTACGTGAAACACGTGAGAACCAACTCTTTTTTTTATTTGAAACGAATGCGAAAGACTAGCAACCTCTAAAAGTAATCAGCCAAAATGACAAGTCAGAAAAGACTTTGACACACCACATCCTACGCAAATGAACATAAATTGTTAGAAAACTTTGGGAAATTGCTTCTTTTTAATATTTGGGGTAACTCCCGTACCCCAAAAACAGGCTGCACGGGCTATTTATGACAATGAGCGAAAGCAAGACGTGACACGCACTATTCCATCTGCGTACCCGTAACAACATTCAAACCTAGCAGTGCGGTTGTACGCCTAGAATCAGTCTTATGACGTACTTTCCAATGGCAAGCAGCACATACTATTCACTTTAAACAACCTCATGTGCTTTTAAGGCTATTGTGATACATTAAGAGCCGTGGCTTAGAAGGCAGTCTACTGCAGAGTCAGATTTCAATAACTTTTTCTGTATGTGGTATTTAGGGCTCTCACCTTGAGTAGAAATCCGAGTTTAGGTTTGATCGTTTCTGTCAAATCCTGGTCCATCGTGTGAGTGACATTCCTAGATGAGATATTTGTTTTGTATGTCACTGTAATCGATTCCACCTATGGTCTCCTTGACTCTGCCTTAACACCGTTCGATAGATGGGGAAGGAAAGGGTGCGGTAGACACCGCGCATCTCTTCTTTCTGTACATAACTCACTTCACCTGCAAGTTACGGTCCCTGATTCTACCAGGCTATTAATATCACTACAGACAGCATCGTTCGCGATGGTCAGCTCTCGTGTACTTCAAAGTCCATACTATTACTAGCAAGATTCTAACACTACCTATGAGAAATTCTTGTAAACTGGAAGAGTTATGCATCTTACCATTAAACCTGCGAGATTTTTTATACGTGGTATACTATTATATTAGATTTTAATGCATATTTCCGGCGTCACCTATGGGGTGCTTTTCCTGTAAATTAAAATTTAATAAGAATAACTATGTTTTGACTTTAGGGTAGAATTTCGACTAGGAAACACTTTTTGCCTAGCAATGCTTTAGGGATCTTAACCTCATACATGGACTTGGAAGTGGATCAATGTTTATTTAGTGAGAATTGGCACACACCATGGTTACTTCAAAATAATCATTTAGGCTATACCATGTAGCTTATATGACGCCTCCAAAGGGGACATGTGAGGAGTAGACAGTATTTAAACTGGTAGAGGATTGCATTTCACGCGGTTTCTTTTGATTATAACATTGCGTGGTTCATTCAGGCCGCGAGACCAAAATATATTTTGACCTAGAATATTCGCCGACAACTTCAAAAAGATGCAATTTGACGATAAACTATACAGTTGCCCTTAAAATGCGTTTACTCTTTATTCTCTGAAGCATCGCATGTTAGTTTTTTTTCAAATCCACTGAACGCTTTATATTATGTAGTTATTTAATAACTTTCTTTCATGTAAGCTTTTTAAAACACAAATGTTTTTCTGAAAAATGCAATTATACGCATGTATTGGATTTAATGAAGTACTGGCGTAATTAAATTTCTTCGGTTTTGTTTAAGAAGACTTGAAAAATGGTTTTTATTCTTTGTTCCCGAAAAGAACCACGGACTAATATTAGTACCTAAAGGTTACTGTTATTAGTATCTGTCTATATTTATCTGGAAAATATGATTCTAGGGTATGAAGAGTGACTGACATTCAACAAAGTAGTAGAACAAACATATTTTCTATTCCGTGTGATGCAGTGACGTGCAACCATGCAACTAGAGTTAAAACGTGCGTGCCAGGATAGGCATTCAACAGTAATTATGACACCATAACCTTCTGCTTCATAATAGAAATAACACTACTGTGTTTAGCTTTACATTTTTACATACATTTTAAATTTCAAACCTGTAGAGATGGACCAAACAAAAAAACAATAATTCGTTTCTTTGTAACAGTTGAGCAAGGGACATGATGACGGACTGGAGAGCTTACATTCATGCTTAAATATTGTAGCCCACGGAAGAAAGATCACTTTTGTGATTGCCCTAGGCTGAAGCCAAGTAGTATGCCAAATAGAGCGGTCATCATCAAATAAAATAATTTTAAGATAACTACTTACAGTTTACAGCGAACTGCCATTTATTTTTTGACGTAACCAAACTCGAATAATGTTTGATTTGATGTGAAAGTTTTCAAAGTAGAAACCAGATATCAAGCAATATAAGGGGCATTGGCTGCTGCAGTTTAGACAACAACCTACGTTCTCAAGTATGCACAGCAAAACCAGCCCAGAAGATTAATAACTACGCACAAACATCCAGTTGACTTAAAAATAAAAAAACTTTACTTCAAAACCATACCCGATTTTGCAGAGTACCATATGCATTAGTCTGCGGTTTTATCTAATTTGCATGCATGAAGGTGAAACTAGCCATAAGAAAAATTTATTTTCAAATTCTTTTTCTAACACGTTTGAAAAAATGCAAAAATTCCCATTAAATGATTCAAAAGATGACTTGGCGAGCATACGTGCTGCTTTCGATAACTTCTCTTCAGGCCAGTACAGTTATAGGGAAACGTTGGAACGCATTACAAATTTAAAACATAAAATCGATAATGTTCGTCCATTTGCGTGGGTTATCTGACGAATGTGCATAAGGGAAGGGTGATAAGAGACAATGTGATAGGCGGCATTAAGTGTTTGGTAGAGCCGTTCCAGGAGAAGGAGGAGGACAGAGATGGTGCGGGGGATGCATGAAGTTAAGCGGCCGTTGGCCAAGTTAAGCGCGGAGCTTGTACGAGGTTCTTTTGTACGCACAAGACCGGCTTCTTCAACCTAATGGTAGTGGCTTCTGCTGCTGCTAGTAGACGTTGACCCAGTGGCTTGGGGTAGTTTGCTGGGACCTTATAAATTACACGGAAAGCTTCGCTGGGATCCACACTATACCCGATGTCAACAGGATGTGCAAGGATGGCCCTTTTTATGCTCTTGACTTCCCCTTTGCACAGCCATGCTGGGATATGTTCTTTAAATATTTTGGTAAGCGCCGACTCGTGTGACCAATATAACCTGCTCCACAGGAGCAAGTAAATAAGTAAATGCACATGGAGGTGATCTGAGCCGGCAACCTATCCTTGCCTTCACCTCGTAAAAGAGGTTTGGTTGAGAACACTATCTGAAGTTTTGCTGCTGAGAACGTTTGTGTAACGGCTTGGTTAAGACGTCCTTTCGGGAATTCACTAGCTAAATCCCCTTGAAAGGGCACTTTGAGAAGAAGAGTTATCTTTTCCACAGTAGGCAGGTCTCAGTGGTCTTGCGACAAGATGCTTTGTAATAAACCGATCTGGGTATCCATTCTCTCGAAGTAGGTTCTGGATCTTCCCAAGCTCGTCCTTGATACTATCTGCCGTGTACATTTTTCTGGACCTTTGCGCTAAGCAACGGACTAGATTACGTTTCTGTTGGAGAGGTATGAAACTGCTATGAAACTGCCAAGTTTACTCTGGAAAAGAAAACTCTTTTCCTCTTAGTGGCCTTTCAAGGGGATTCGGCTAGTGAACTCCCGAAAAGACGCCTTTACCAAACCGTTACACAAACGTTCCCAGCAGCGAAACTTCAGATAGTGTTCTCAACCAACCCTCTTTTACGAGGCGAAGGCAAGGATAGGTTGCCGGCTCAGACCACCTCCATGTGCATTTACTCATTTACTTGCTCCTGTGGAGCAGGTTATATTGGTCGCACGAGTCGGTGCTTACCAAAATATTTAAAGAACATATCCCAGCATGGCTGTGCAAAGGGGAAGTCAAGAGCATAAAAAGCGCCATCCTTGCACATCCTGTTGACACCAGGCATAGTGTGGATCCCAGCAAAGCTTTCCGTGTAATTTATAAAGTCCCACCATACTACCCCAAGCCACTGGGTCAACGTCTACTAGCAGCAGCAGAAGCGACTGCCATTAGGTTGAAGAAGCCGGTCTTGTGTGTACAAAAGGAGCCTCGTACAAGCTCCGCGCTTTGCTTGGCCAAAGGTCGTTTAACTTCATGCATCCCCCGCACCATCTCTGTCCTCCCCCTTCTCCTGGAACGGCTCTACCAAACACTTAATGCCGCCTATCACATTGTCCCTTATCACCCTTCCCTTATGCACATTCGTCAGATAACCCACGCAAATGGACGAACATTATCGATTTTATGTTTTAAATTTGTACTGCGTTCCAACGTTTCCCTATAACTGTACTGGCCTGAAGAGAAGTTATCGAAAGCAGCGCGTATGCTCACCAAGTCGTCTTTTGAATCATTTAATTGGCTTTTTTGCAACTTTAAAGCAGTCCAAAGATCCCATGGTTTTAAAGGCACCAAATGGGTACCTGCGTTTTAACACCAAACTTGTGGAGGCGAAAATACTGGTCAATTTTATTTGGGACTGTATTGAAAGGAATGAATGCACAAATCACTACTGGAGAGCGCTAAGACGTTATCATACAGTTATCACCACGAAAACCTTGAGGAGATACGCTGAGAACCAACTGGATAGCACTCGAATAAAGATGGAAGAACTAGAGCGTCACATGTGTCAACGCACTGCCGTTTTGGATATGCTGACAGAAGATGAAAGAAAAGAATTTAGCAGCTATACTCAAACCATAGGAAGAAAATGTTGAGACGTAAAAAGATCTTCGTTTCTTCAAAAAGTGCAATAAATAAAGCCACAATCACGTATTCCAAAAGATCCCAATCGGTACGTCCACAACCATTCTTCTATGCCACTCGATATAACGTTACTCGAAGCATTATCCCTAGGTCCGAAATTCTGCTTGACTCGTCGAAAGCTTAGTCAATTAGAGTTAGAAACCCAATTCGAGTATCTCTGGAACCAAACTTATGACATAAAGCCCGTATCAGCAGAGAGCGTTCAACACTTTAAATCAACGCTGGTGAATTCTAGTTATCAGTTCTTGAACAAGAGACCGCAAATTCGGGGATTGCTAACAAAAGCACACATAGAGAATTTGAAACAGCTTCAAGTGAACCAAGACATCCTGATAACAAGACCGGATAAAGGAACAGGCATTGTTATAATGAACAGATCAGACTATGTAACGAAGATGCACTCCATACTTTCCGACCAAAATAAATTCCGAGAAGTGCATAAAGAAAAGGATTGCACTGATGAAGTAGAGGCACAATTGACTGACTGCATAAAAGACTCCATGCAGGGGTTTTTCTAAGCGACCGTGACCTCGAACGCCTCAGATCAGTAGGTACACACATCCCCAGGCTCTATGGTCTACCGAAGATCCAAAAAGAAGTCTTGCAACTTCGTCCGATTTTAGACATGTGAAACTCTCCTATTCATGCCATAGCAATGTGGTTAGCAGAAAAAACTAAAGCCTGTACAACCTCTGCTAGCGCCACGTAGCTACCGAGATACCTTCGAATTTATTGAAGAAGTCTAAATACCTCATTACTTTTTACAAACGTCCCTGTCACTGAGTCAGTCGATTACCTCTGTGAATTACCTATTGAACAGTGAGCAAGAAACAGGAATACCGAAAAATGCACTGAAAGAATTATGACTAAGATGCACGTTAAATGTGCAGTTCCTTTTTTGATAACCAACTATACAGACAAATAGACGGCGTTGCTATGGGTTCGCCACTTGGACCTCTTCTAGCCGATTGTTTTATGGGCAAGCTGGAGAAATTTCAGTTAAACGGACAGATCAATAAGCTAAGATACTACGGTCGATTCGTCAACGGCATCTTTGCAATCGCCACAGAAGAAACAAATGTAGACGAGCTCTTACACACTGTAAGCCAAGCACATCCGTCGATCAAATTCACGGTGGAGATTGAAAGAGCAGGTTCACTCCCTATCTTAGACGTCCTTCTAAGCAGAAGACCTGACGGCAGAATCCGAAGGAGCATTTATCGAAAGAAAACCTGGTCTGGGCAATATATGAAATTTAGCCGTTTCATACCTCCCCAACAAAAACGTAATCTAGTCCGTTGCTTAGCGCAAAGGGCCAGAAAAAGGTTTCACGGCAGATAGTATCAAGAGGAGCTTGGGAAGATCCAGAACCTACTTCGAGAGAATGGATACCCAGATCGGTTTATTACAAAGCATCTTGTCGCAAGACAACTGAAACCTGCCAAGGTTACTGTGGAAAAGAAAACTCTTTTCCTCAAAAGGCCTTTTAAAGCGATTTGGCTAGTGAACTCCTGAAAAGACGCCTTAACAAAGCCGTTACACAAAGGTTCCCAGCAGCGAAACTTCAGATAGTGTTCTAAACCAACCCTCTTTTACGAGGCGAAGGCAAGGATAGGGTGCCGGCTCAGACCACCTCCATGTGCATTTACTCATTTACTTGCTCCTGTGGAGCAGGTTATATTGGTCGCACGAGTCGGCGCTTATCTAAATTATTTAAAGAACATATCCCAGGATGGCTGTGCAAAGGGGAAGTCAAGAGCATAAAAAGCGCCATCCTTGCACATCCTGTTGACACCGGGCATAGTGTGGATCCCAGCGAAGCTTTCCGTGTAATTTATAAGGTCCCAACAAACTACCCCAAGCCACTGGGTCAACATCTACTAACAGCAGCAGAAATGACTGCCATTAGGTTGAATAAGCCGGTCTTGTGAGCCCAAAAGAACCTCGTACAAGCTCCGCGCTTTGCTTGGCCAAAGGTCGCTTAACTTCATGCATCCCCCACGCCATCTCTGTCCTCCCCCTTCTCCTAGATGGGCTCTACCGAGCACTTACTGCCGCCTATCACATTGTCACTTATCACACTCCCCTGTGTACATTCCTCAGATAACCCACGCAAATGGACGAACATAATTGATTTCATGTTTTAAATTTCTACTGCTTTCCAACGTTTCCCTATAACTGTATTGGCCTGAAGAGAAGTTATCAAAAGCAGCGCGTATGCTCGCCAAGTCATCTTTTGAACCTTTAAAAGTGCCATGGACGAAAACAGAACGGGATTGTTGTTTAACTTTTTTTAATAAAGCAAAACACCGCCTATGAGATTAACCAGTATTTACTTTTTTGACATTTTTATATAAGTCATATATAAATAAAAAGCTCAATATTATAATTGCGAAAAATCTGAACTATTTTGTCCGGTACTCGTCATGATTGAAAATAGCGATCCCGTATTTAATAGAATTCTGTAGATTGTGAACAAACGGTGGCCTCATTTTTTTCTAAATTATACGGTTTTAAGATCCTTGGCGCTGTAACCTGGAATATTCGCAAAATTATTGGTCTTTTATTTTAAGAATACCAAAATTATATCGCCGTTATCCTCATTCCATTGCTTATATTAACAGGTGTTCGATAATGTGTGAAGACCTTAATGAAAAGTGAGACAACATCGCAGTAAATCAGTGCTTAAAAATTAAAATATGCTATTGAACGTTTCTTTTCACAGTGATATTAAACGTGCCCATAAGCGGTAAGAGCATGGTCTAAAGACTGCATAAACAATGTGCAGGCTAAGTTCTATTACCGTGAAGGCCTGAGAACGAATAATCAAAAACGTAAGTTTGCCAAGCCTCGCACCTTATCCATTCTATGCTTAGGTACCCTTGTTGTAGATGATTTTCAAGTATCGTTTGCAAGAGCTCTGCGGTGTATTGAGGCTACCGTTTGCCCCTATCAAATCCTGTCCTTAAGGAACTAGGGGTCCTTTATTGTAAAAATTACAATATGACTAAACGTTTACTTATACATACACAGTAGAACTTATGTTGAAGGATAGTACATAATTTGCTGAAAACTTAAGGTCGGGAATGGTATTTTGCACAAAGTGTCCGTCAAACTTAATCAGGAGAAGAGTTGTTTCGATTTTCTAGTGTTCCGCTGCGTTTAATTGTATAAGATGCTTCTGAAGAATGATTATGCTGATATATGGTCAAGATATAAAGTCAGATAGCTGGAGAGCATTGCGAAGGAATCGTACAGTTATCAGCTGCAATACCTTGATAAGGTATGCCGAAAATGACCTGGAAAGCACTCATATAAAAGTGAAAGAACTAGGACGTCACGTTTGCTAATGTGCAGCCATACTCGGCCAACTAGACAACGATGAGAGACAGGAATTTAAGAAATATATGGTGTCCATTGGGGAAAACTGTGAAGAAATAAAAATAGCTGCCCTTCTTCGGACTTTACACGAAGGCAGACCACAGTCGAAGCTGCCAGAAATTTCAAGTTGGTACGTACACAATCTTTCGTCTATATCTCTTGATAAAACTTCGATCGAAGGCTTATCACTTGGTCCTAAGTTTTGCTGCAGGCGTCAGAATCCCAGCCAACTAGAGCTAGAAACAAACACAGTTTGAAAACCTCCTTAATCAAACTCCCGACCTCCAGCCAGTTTCAACAGACAGCGTACAATACCTTTACTCTACGTCAGTTAACTGTTCTTACAAATATTAAAACAATTGCCAGAAATGTCGAGGCTTACTTACAAAGTCGCACATGGAGAAATTAAAAGATCTCCGGCAAAACAAAGATGTCCTTATAACGAGGCCAGATAAGGGAATTGGCATTGTCTTAATGGACAGAAGAGATTATATATTGAAACTAAAATCAATTCTGTCGGACAAGGAAAAGTTTATAAAGACAGAAAAGGAAAATGATCGGACGGATGAGGTAGAAGCACAACTGACTAACTGTTTGTAAAGACTTCAAACTAAAGTTCTGATAAGCGAATATGACCTAGAGCGCCTCCGCCCCGTCGGCACGCATGTACCTAGATTGTACGGCTTACCAAAGATCCACAAAGATAGCACACCCGTCCGTCCCATCCTGGATATGAAGAACTCACCGTACCACGCGATAGCAAAATAGTTAGTGGACAAACTAAAGCCCATACAGGATCAGCTAGCGCCACATAGCTACCGAGATACTTTTGAATTCGTTGAAGGCGTGAAAGTCTTTGACCTGAATGGCATGACGATGTTTTCCCCTTTATGTGTCGTCTCTTTTACGAATGTGCCAGTCACAGAGACAGGCAACTATATCTGTCAATTCCTTTACTTCCAGCCAACAAGTTATAGGAATACCAGTGAATGCGCTTCAAGGAACTGTTATTAAAAATGTACCTTTAGACGAGCAGTACCCTCATTTAACAACAACTTGTACAGACAGAGAGATGGAGTAGTTAGTGGGCTCACCCCCTTGGCCCACTTTTGGCAAATATTTTCATGGGCAAGCTCGAAGCTTTACAGCTTCGTCCGCAGATAAATCATTTTAAATATTATGAGCGCTGCGTGGATGATATCCTTGCGGTTGCATCTGAACAAACGGACATTTCAGATGTAGTTGATACCCTGAATTAGGTGCACCGTCAATCAAATTTTACACTGGAAGAGGAACAATCCAGATCGCTCCCTATCCTGGACGTGCTTCTGAGTAGAAGACCTGACTGGATTATTCGACATAGTGTCTATCGTAAGAATACATGGTCCGGACAATACGCCCACTTTGGGAGTTTTGCACATCTGAATGTTAAGCGTAATTTAGTGCGGTGTCTGACATAAAGGGCGAAAAGAATCTGCTCGGCCGATATTATTGACGAAGAGCTCAAGGTTATAGAAAGCACTTTTTGACAGAAGGGATATCCAGATAAATTTATTGCTAAGAATATGACCAAAAGTCCTCCAAAGCCGCCGTTGCTAACGGCAAACAATAAACAACTATTCATCAGGGTTTTATTTCAAGGGGACGCAGCAAGTGAACTACAAAGGCGCCTAAGCCAAGCTGTGTCAAGCAACTTTCCAGCAGCTGATGCCCATGTACTTTTATTGACTACTCTCATCCTTCACGGAGGGGACTAGGACAAACTGCCAACCAAGACCACCGCAATGTGAATTTATTCTTTTACCTGCTCCTGTGGGGCAGAATACATTGGTCGCACGAGCCAGCGTTTGTCCAAAAGAGTACGAGAACACCTTCCAGCATGGCTAGGAAAGGGGCAGATAAAGAACATAAACAGCTCTATTCTCGCGCATCTGGTAGACACAGGCCATTGTGTAAATGCCAAAGAGGCCTTCCGGGTAATTTACAAGGTCCCCTCAACCTATTCAAAATTTCTTGGATAGCGTCTGTTTGCTATGGCAGAAGCAGCTGCACTCAGGCTACGCAAACCGGTCCTGAGCGCTCAAAAGAACTTTATACAGGCACCGCAATTACCGTGGCTGAAAGTCAACAATTTAGCCGCCCGCATCTAATTACCTGTCCCGGCGGCCGCCATTTCACTGACCATGATCAGAAAACGGACTGCATTTTGTTTCTTTTCCTCCCCACTTCCGGTGGGATTGCGTCAGTCGAGTCAGTTGCGAAGACGTGCCAACGAAGCTCAGCACAGCTCCGTAACAGCACAAATTCGATCCTGCTAGCAAGTGTGATCCGGTTAGTATGACCATGCAAATTGTTTGGCTGACTACCACCCGGTCCCAATACACCCTAGCAATCGAAAAATCGATGGTCTGCAGTCTGTGATCCAACGGATGCAAAAATACCGAAATTTACGAAACGATTGATAATCACTCTCAAACTGGCATCAATACATGTACCAATGCTTTGAAATACTAATGAACAACCTGAAAGCAAATGTGAAAAGTATTATAAATTCGTTGAGAAATAGTAATGTTTTATAAAGGCGGCAAGTACTGAAAACGTGAAAACTCCCTGTAAATACGACGAATAAATTTAAATAGAATTTGTCAGGTGAATGCGTAAGCGTACCATTTTGGTAGATATTAAGAGAAATATTCTTTCGTCAGATTTATTTATTGATATTTCTGCTATTGGATTACATTAAGTTTCAGATCTTCCTTGAAATTAGGGTGAATATTTTACGATTTTTCACCGTTTTCAGTCGATTAGGCAATAAATAAGGATTGTGTTGTATGTGATTATCAAAAACCTTGAAAAATAAGATAGTTCTTAAAATCATTTACCGAAGTTCTTTGAGTTTTTATATATTCCTTCTAATGGAGGTGGCCGTTTGCGTCATATTTTTAGCTTTACCCAAGCATAAAAACTCATTTCCGAGAAAAATGAACATCCATAACAAAAGTCTACAATTAATATTCCTAAGATCATTTTAAAACGCTTTTTAATAAGTTACCCGTTTAAAAAGCGCATAAATCAGATATTTCGCTGACAAATATATATCCGAACTTTGCACAGTTAAATCAAGGTGAAAATGGGGAAGTTTTATCCGTTTTGAGACTTCCCTGAAGATAAGTGATATATTTTTCTGGTAAAAAGGAAAGAACTCACTTTTCGCTTTTATAATGGAGATTATTGCCATATTTGTTTATTTTTAATGCCTTATTCTAAGACTGCAAAATACACAACAGAGTATCCGAATATATACTAAGGTTTTGCAAAAACTGCTAATCTTCTGTCGATTGCGTTTCTAAATTCCGGATTAGTGTAAACTATATAATACACAAAGGTATCTTATCAGTATACCCCCAATTTAATATGTATATTGTACGTATTGTGTGAACGGTCTTCGTTTTTCACCGTAATAAAACAAAAATATTGGTAAAAAGGTTCATTTGAAACCTTACTTATATTTATGTTCTTTTATAGCCTGCACTGTGATATTAAATAGCAAAAGAAATTTCTTTTTATGTCCGGCTACCTCTCATTTCGCCCAAATTCTGACTTTTTCCCTTCAATATATCAGATTGGACATGTAGTGTTCTTTAGTAAAAGGCTTTCTGAACCCCAACTCCACTCAACAAACCAAAATAACACGACCGGATGTATGCTAAAATTACTCCTCGCATTTTGCTCACACGTTGTATGAGTTAGGTCGCCTACTGTAGGCGGAGCAGGGACTGTGACTTGCGATGAATCAGACTGTAGTGGTTGTAGACTCTCTCTCTCTCTCTCTGCCTCCACTGCGAGCCTCTGCCTCGCGCGCTGGTCAAAACGATTGGAGGCGCGAAGAGGCGCTCGTGGTTGGCGCGGCCAAACCGCGCCTAAGTGTACCGTCACACCTAGCTCGGCTCCAAT
>WEDG01002618.1:0-13126 GCA_017591395.1 Schistocephalus solidus | reverse complement strand
TATGGAATAATCTACCACTGCAAAATAGGTTGTCGTCTACATTAGCTATTTTCAAAAACAAAATTAAGCAAACATTTAACTTCGGAAGATATAAAGTCCTTATTGTCTGTTTCCTTCCCAAACTCGCAACTTTTTGGATTTTTGAAAAGGGTCCTCCTGGTATTTGAGGCAGATCCCTTGATATTATATGGGTCTCTAATTATATTTTTCATCATCCTCTGCAGATTCAATCTTTGCATTCACTTTTTCTTCCCCTCCTTTTTAAACTAGCATTGCCAACTCTTAACAACCTGGATACTTTCCTTCGAATTTGCAACCCTGACGATAGTCTCCAGGATCTGTTGATGATCGAGGTGGGTTCTGATGGTTTTCGCCTCTTTGGTGATGGACTATACAGTCAGCAAGGTCGCATCTCGATGATGATCTCGTGACCTCTACTGTCCCCTCTTCGTTTCGACCATGTTGTCTACGATGAGTTCGTCCTCTCTCACCTCCACTGGTGTTTATAAACAGTAGCTCTGACTGCTATATTACCTCTCATCCGACAAGGAGCGTCCCGAACCCTCATACGCAGTCAGCAACATCACAATACTATCCCATTGCATTTAGCTATTAATTTTTTAGTGAAGCAGTTTTTTTCTCCTATTTTTTTTAAATTGGCGGCTCGCCGGACTCCGCCTCCGATTTAACCCTAGGAGTTTTTTTTTACTGCTTCTTTTCGAGTTCACCGTATATGCCAACGACTGTTGACTTTTGTTTTAAAAATGGAAAATCTTTTTGAATCGGATATGTTTACCATACTACTCATTTCTGCTGTTCATATGGATGCTCACATTGTGCAGCAATTATCCACTTTGTCTTGATTTAAACCATGGTACTAAGTTTGTAATGATGGGGCCCTCTGGGCCTTAAATATACAATTTATTTATTTATCTTGCAAAAGTCTCCCCGCCATAGATTGGGCCTGGTTTCATTCATTGCAGGTGGCACCGAATATAAACCATACTCCCATGAAAGTACTGCATGATCTTTTCGACCAAGTGAAGGTAGGTAGTGAACCTCGTTTATACTGTCAGGATCTTTAGTGTAGACGAGATCTAAACAACTAGCATGTTTTCCTCCACGCGCTCTTGTTGGAAAAAATACCTGTTGTGTGAGAAGAGCTTCAAGTGTTGACTTAAGCAGATGGTGATCGAAGGACAACTTTGAGCACTGCGCCAGCAGATCGTTCCATCGAATGCTGGGTGCATTAAAGTCCCCCATTAGAACATCATCAGGTCGACTACCAATCTCCTTTATGTTCTCCAACAAACAAGTATCAGCGTCAGTGTCTGTCCCCGGTGGTCTGTAGAGAGTCATGACTTCAAGGGACTGTGATCCCCGCGTCTCTATTTTCAGCCAAATAGCCTCAATACCATTGTTAATCTTCTCTGTCATTTCACACACTGTGGAATTGCTTTTAACATACATCGCAACTCCTCCACCCTGGCGGTGAGTGCGGTCTCTCCTGAACAACTGGTACCCGGATAAGGCTATTTCGCAATCGCTGATGTTCTTATTTAGAATTTAGAATTAATATTTGGTAAGCACCGGGAAGGTACTGTCTAAGCAAACATTAGTAACGAAATAAAGTTATGACAATGTATGCAGATAAAAATGTACAAATTCATAACTTGTCCTGCTATGTCAACAGTTAGCAATGTTTTAAAAATTAATGGTGAACTAGAAAAAATAGGCAGTGAAAAAACTCCTACCAGGAAAAATGGAGGCAGAGTTCAATAGGCCTTCATTTTCGGAATAGAAGGTAGGAGAAAAAAACTGCTTAGGAAAAATAGTCAGGTGGTAGAATAGGGTAATACTGCAGTAGCATTTCAGAATGAGATAATGAAACGTCGAGGTGATTCGTTCATGATCACTTAGGTGTATGAAACAGAATCTCACGAAAATTCGTCAATGAACTTAAGTCCTCAGCATCATAGGATCCAGAATTGAATTCTGATGATGGTTAGTATCCAAAGAAACCGCAGCATTAAAGACAGTGGACCACCGAATTTGTACGTCCGAATGACGTCATCGTTTGGAGGACGGGTGATATAAGGAGACATTATAGTTCATGGGCGTCTCGAGGTAGCTTAAATATAGTTTCAAGAGGGTTACTCAAATTCCCGATGGTCCTTTCTCCGAGTCATGTGGGAAAGCTACTGGGAAAAAGATGAGGAAAAATAAAAGGTTAATAGAATCAGTGTTAAGATAAATGTGCAGTCTTCGCTTGAATGCAGATAGACTAGTTAACGACCTTATTTCAATTGGCAAGTTATTCCAAAGAAAACTATACCTAGAAGCAAAGAAAAGAGAGCGTTTACACGTGGAGGATGCAGGGGGAGGTATAATTAATGATGAATTTCTTAGGTTATAAGGAAGACTAACGGGGGTAATGACAGAAAGCTTGGGGAGAGTGGAACTATTATTTAGTCGAAAAAGGAGACAAAAGCCTGCTTCAAGTCTCCTGACCCAAAGAAATTTTAGCTTCGTTAGCTGGCATCTTGTTGAGTAGGAAGTAGTTGAAAGAGTCGGATATAGGAGTTTTTTTGTGAAATGTCTTTGTGACAGCCATGTTTCTGTGATTGCTATAATATCGGGAGACAGAATGGCTACCTGAATTCTCAGTTCGTCGAGCTTCGAAAGCAGACTTTGGGCGTTGGTATACAGAAATTTAAGTTGGGTGCACTCGACCCTGCCAAATTCCGTTTGTCTCGAGTGTGCCAATACTACTGTGTCACTGCCATCATTTGCTTTGGCTGGTTCCAGAGTAATGCTGCGTTTCTCTGTATCACACGTCCCTTGTAAATAATCAAACTGTTCTCTCCAGCTGCAAGTCTCCTCTTCATTTCTATCACTAATTCGCGGCGTTTCAGACGTTCTGCAGGATAGTAGTCCGGCTGAAAAAAAACCTGCTTATGAGAGTTTCGAAGTTTGGTTTTTCTCGAGAGAAGTAGCTTAGCCTCTTCCTGGTTTTCCAAGACGATTTTGATAGGCCGTGGTCTCACAGTTTCTGACTGTTCATTATCTTTTTTTCCTATCCTGAAGGCTGCTCGAACGGTTATCTTCTCTCCCGAATGAAGTATATCGTTCAGCAGGTGCTGAAACAAAGCAAGATCAACGCATATCCTTTCCTTTGAGGTGTTAGCATTTGATTCAGGTAGGCCCTGGATAACAACGCAGATCTCTCGGTCCAGGGCGTCTTTCAAGACACTGCTGACCATATTTTCCTCTGAGTGACCAGATGGATTTATTGTGATCTTTTTAAACTTTATAGCCGTGTTATGATTTTTCCCAATTTTATCTTGCCACTCATTGGTTTTTTCGCTCTCAGCTAAGGATTCTTTAGAACTGCTGGGATAGCCGGCAGAAGTCGAGACTGAAGTCGGAACCTTATCCAATTTGGTGGTGTTTTGGTGTTTCCCCATTGCAGATTGCCGCGGGTTTGTTCCTTGGGATGCCACTACGGGCTTATTAGAGCACCAAAGATGGGAGGATGTGATTTTTGATTCGTTTTGGTCGTCATCCTTAGGATTCAGGGATTGTGTTCCTGTTATCCGGTCGTCATTGGTATTCACGTCCGAACTTTGTGGGTTGTTACAAGTTTTTGTTTTTGGTACTGTAGGTGCTTTGGTAACTGACTTTTTAACTGTAATATTTTTTACCGTATTTCGTCGAGTATTTTTATCTTGCAAAAGCTTCATTAAGTCTGCAAGCTCATCTTCCAGTTTTTGAACTCTTAGTAGAATATAAGAACATCCCACACAAGATTCGTCCTCGTAGCCGACGGATTTGGCTGCCATTGCGCTTTTTGCGCGCTTTGCTGGTCCTTGGTTGTAAGTGTAAAATGATCGAGGGCCAGTCATGGATGCCAAAGCCAGCTCAACAGGCTTTCCTTTAAAGGAAGTGTTATTACTGGTTTTGCTGCAAGCAAACAATTTCTTTGAGTCCATGAGTATAAAAAACACAGTGTATGCGTATGTTCTCTTTTGGGCGTATAACGAAATATTCCAACTGGGTTTGGAATATGGCGAGTATTTGCAGCTATATGAGCAGAAAAAGCGCCTTGTCGTTCAAAAACGCTTTAAAAAAACTGTAAATTGTATAAAAAATATGCAGGAACGACTCAGCCGTTTGGAGATGTCGAAGGTCCTGGATAACTTCAGATCTTCTCGAGGCTGTACACGTTTGGTTTCCTAAGTTGTTGTCAGTTTGTATAAGTGCACAGGCTGCGTAGTCAACTTGAATAAGATGATTAACAAATTCCGATTTGATGCCGTTTTATGAGGAATTTCGGCACGAGAAATATTCCATATGAGCAGGAAGAAAGTACGTACGTGCAGTTGAAACAGTATTGTCCGGAACAGTCCTAGTGAAGTGCTAACGGAGTTCAAATTGTCCAAGTTGGAGAACAAAAAATTGGTGGTTATTTGCACACGACCTTGACGATCTTTCATACAGCCACTGCCTCGTTTATTAATGCGGTCTTGTCGATAGAAATTGTCGTTTGGGACAAATAGCGAAGCATTCGATGTTAATTCATTAACCCATGTTTCCGTTAAAGAAAACAATATCGGGATTATAGGCTTCAACGAATGTCATAAGTTTTGGTATTTTATGTACTATCGATCTCGCATTAATAAGGGCGATACTTAGGATGTCGGATGGGGAAGAGCCCAGCTGTTGTGAAAAAACTGGTTTCTAAAACTGTTTTGATTTTGCGATGGGCTAATAGAAGGGAAGTGTGTAACTGTTGGAAGGTATGGTGATGTGTATGGTGAGAGATGAGTGAATGGTAAGAGTGTATGTGTTGAGAGGGTGGTGGGATTTGAGTGCATGGGTTAAAGTGTATGGGTTGTGTGTAGGTGTTAGAGTGCATGGGTTGAGTGTAGAGGTTATGCACCATATGGGGAGGTTATGCCCCATATGGTCGGCAGTGAATCAAAAGACACCCTAGACCGAGAGAACTGCGTAGTTATTCAGGGCTTAACTGAATCAAATGCCCACACATCAAAGGAACGGATATCCGCTGAACTTGCTATGTTTCAGCACCTGCTGATTAATATATTTCATTCAGGAGAGACGATAACCGTTCGCGCTGCCTTCAGGCTCCGAAAAAAGGATATTGAACAGTCCCAAAATGTGAAACCATGGCCTATCAAAATTGTCTTTGACAGCAAGGAAGAGGCTAAGCTACTTTTCTTGAGAAAAACCAACCTTCGAAACTCTCATAAGCAGGTTTTTTTTCAGCCGGACAAATCTCCTTGCTTCGTTTAATGGCCTCCTAAACCAGTTGCTCCCACCGGGCGTGGAAGTAAAAGTTATTAAAGCATTCCGGATCGGCAAAAAGTCTGAAGACAGCCTAGGAACGCCGCGACCGCGACCGCTGAAAAATAATGCTAGAGAGCAAAGACCAAATCAAGGCGATCCTATCCAAAAAAACTAACCTACGTCACTCGCATAAAGAGGTTTTTTTCAACCGGACTACTCCCCTGCGGAAAGGCTGAAACGCCGGGAACTTGTCTTGGAACTACAATCAAGACTGAAGGCTGGCGAACACAATCTGGCTATTTTCAAGGGGAAGGTAGTTCAAAAGAATACGAATTTTCCATTGAACCAACCGATTGTTCTGAGGACAACGGCAGCCACCTCACTAACGCCAAAACCATCAGGGAACCAATTGCCCAAAGAGATGTCAGAACTGATTCCGTAACGCCCAGCGTTCTCACTAAAGAAACCAGAGTTACCGAAAATCATCACGAAACGGAAAAAGACATACGACCTTGACGTTAGAGGAGACGCAGTTGGGCCCATAAAATTGACAAACGCAACAGGAAATTTGGTTGGCGCAAAATTGAAGTGCTTGTATACAAATGCGCAAAGCCTTTTATCAAAACTTGATGAGTTAAAAATTTGCCTTGCCGAAGTATCTCCGGATGTGATAGCAGTAACCGAAACCTGGCTGTCGGGCAGTATTCTAGATAGCGAAATAACATTGTCTGGGTACCAAATATATCGGAGGGACAGAGAAAACCGACAGGGTGGTGGAATAATTGTGTATGTGAAAGACGTGCTAATAGTGTCTGACAAGACGAGCAAGTTTGCGTGCAGCACTGAAGCCATATGGTTGAACATCAAGGCTCTTGGCTCTCCATGTCTAGATGTCCTCATTGTCTATCGGCCACCTAGGATAGACCGAGTCGCTGACACCCACTTGTTGGAACAATTAGAAAAGTTCTCCAGTAGACCTAATGTAATGATTATGGGTGACTTCAACGCACCAGGAATTAACTGGAGCACTGTTCAATCATCATGCCCGAAATCAACTTTTGATTATGTTTTTCTGCAAAAGACCTTGAATGCACTCCTCACGCAGCATGTCCCTTTCCCCACCAGAACACGTGAAGGACAAAGGGCTAACTGTCTTGACCTGGTTTTCACGAAAACATCAGGCAGCATTGACGAGATTATTTCAATGCCTCCGCTCGGTCGTAGTGATCACGTGGTGCTTATATGGGACTACTCCTTATTCTCCGTTGCCCCTGCTATAGAGGAAAAACGGCGTAACGTTTGGCGAGGAAACTTTCATCAGATGCGAGCAGATATAACACACATCAACTGGACCTCAATATTTTCGGAGCACCGTAAACGAAGATTGGGAGTCTTTCCGAAATGTTCTTCTGCAACTTATTGACAACCACTGCCCGCTAACGAGTGTCCACCACAGCAAGCGTCCTGGGTGGCTAGACAGCAACTTAAAAAGGGAAATAAACAGGAAGCACAAGTTGTGGAGAAAATATCGCGAGTCTAATCAAGTCGCCTATTTTAATAAGTATAAAGCACAGAGAAACAAAATGAGAAGCCTTATTCTTACAACGCGAAGAGAATTTGAGAAGACTTTGCTGCAAAAGGCAACGCAGAATCCAAAGTTAGTCTACAGTTACCTCCGCAGATGTACAAGGAATAAACATCAAATACCGCTGATTAAGACTGCCGTGGGCGTCGAAATTTCTGGAAAACAGGGGAAAAAGCCGAGTACTTTTCTCAGTTCTACCGCTCAGTCTTCACAAACGAGGCCAGGTTCTTCGTCCCTCAGTGGATAACCCGCCGACTGCAAGCATTAGCCACATACTATTCTCAGAATTTCTGATCCAAAAAGGAATTAAAAGAACTAAAAAGAGTCGAAATCCCCAGGACCAGAGCTTCCACCCAAGCTTCGAAAGAACTCGCCAATGAACTTTCCGCACCTTTGTCAGTGCTCTTTCAAAAGTCCTTTGACTCCGAACACTTCCTTTCGATTGGAAGCTGGCACATATAACTCCCTTGTACAAAAGCGGTAGCCGGGCGTCAGTGACAAACTACAGGCCCATAAGCTTAACATGCATCCTTGGTAAGATTATGGAAAGTATCATCAAGAGCGAAATGGTGAAATTCCTAGAGACTCATAATTTGTTATCAAGCTGTCAACACGGGTTCAGAAAAGGAAGATCATGCACAACAAATTTGCTGTATTCGATCCAGAGGTGGACCCAAGCACTTGAAGATAGACACGCGGTTCACATTGCCTTCATTGACTTTCAAAAGGCCTTCGATACTGTGCCGCACGAGAGACTGCTTTTACAAGCTAGAAAAGAATTGGAATCAGAGGTAACCTCCTCAAGTGGATCGAAAACTTCCTCGTGGGTCGGCGCCAGGTTGTGTGCATCGGCCAAGAGAGGTCAAGGTCTGCTGCGGTCGAGTGGGGTTCCTCAGGGTTCAGTACTAGGGCCAATACTGTTTTTTTAATATACGTGAACGATTGTGTCAGGAATCTCGACTGTGAAGCAGCAATGTTTGCCGACGACATTAAAAATCTGGAATGTAATCCAGAGCCCTGCTGACGAAGATAAACTGCAGATCAACCTAACTCGGTTGGAGGAGTGGTCGAATCATTGGCTTTTGCGGTTCAACGTCGATAAGTGTACAATACTTCGCTTAGGCAACCCGTCTGGATCTGCCGAAAGTAGAAGTTACTTTCTCAACTGTGAAGCCTTAAAAGACGTGGAAACCCAAAAGGACCTTGGTGTGCTGATGACCACCACCTTAAAAACCATCGTCTCACTGCTCGAAAGTGGCGAAGAGGGCAATTTCGGTGTTGCATGCCATCAGACGAGCCTTTTTTTGGATTTCGATGAAGATCTTTTTGCTAAGACCTTTGGAACATTCATTAGGCCACATTTGGAATATGCTATGCACGCCTGGAAACCCTGGACAGTTCAAGATCAGAACTGCCTCGAAAGAGTCCAGAGGAAAGCCACCAAAATGGTTAGAAGTCAAAGCTCCTTGCCATATCCCAACCCGCCTAATGAATCTTAATCTGTTCCCTTTGAGTTATAGGCAAATGCGTGGTGATCTCCTGCAGACATTCCGCATTGTGAAGGGATTGGATTGTTGCCTGGAATTCTCGGACTTCTTTGAATTTGCCACCACGACCCATCTCCGAGGTCACCCATTGAAACTGCGTGTCCAGCAGGCGAGACTGGATGTGCGCAAGTTCTCCTTCTCTGTCAGAGTGGTTAAACCATGGAATGCCCTCCCTGAAGACGTTGTGATGTCACCATCGCTGGAAAGCTTTAAAAAGGAACCTTGACAGTTTTATGTTCCGCAACGAGCCTGAGCGATGAGGCATTTATCTTAACCCTCGAGAGTCGTGCACCACTTGTCAAATTTTTATGACCGCCTTTTGTACCTTGGCAACCCACACGGTTTCTCTGTATACCGCACTTAATTTTACGTTACAAATAGGGTACTCAAAGGCCCATGCCTATTTCCCTCAATAAATTGAATTGAATTGAATTGGCCGCGAATTAGTGATAGAAATGAAGAGGAGACTTGCAGCTGGAGAGAACAATCTGGTGATTAACAGGGGACGCGTGATACAGAGAAACGCAACATTGCTCTGGAACCAGCCAATGCTCATGATGGCATCGGCAAATTAGCATTGGCAAACTCGAGACAAACGGAATTTGGCTCTGCTGACTGCTGCATACTGCAATTTGTGTATACCAACGCCCAAAGTCTGTTTTCGAAACTCGACGAACTGAGAATTCAGGTAGCCGTTCTGTCTCCCGATATTATAGCAATCACAGAAACATGGCTGTCACAGAACATCAGTGATTGTGAAGTAGCCTTATCCGGGTACCAGCTGTTCAGGAGAGACCGCACCCAACGCCAGGGTGGAGGAGTTGCGATGTATGTTAAAAGCAATTTCACAGTGTTTGAAATGACGGAGAAGATTAACAATGGTATTGAGGCTATTTGGCTGAAAATAAAGACGCAGGGATTGCAGTCCATTGAAATCATGACTCTCTACCGACCACCGGGGACAGATACTGACACTGATACTTGTTTGTTGGAGAAAAAAAGGAGATTAGCAGTCGACCTGATGTTGTTCTCATGAGTGACTTCAATGCACCCAGCATTCGATGGAACGATATGCAGGCACAGAGCTCAAAGTTTTCCTTCGATCATCGTCTTCTAAAGACAACACTTGAAGCTCTTTTCACCCAACATGTATTTGTTCCAACGAGAGAACGTGGAGGACAAAAGGCTAGTTGTTTAGATCTCGTCTTCACTAAAAGATCCTGACAGTATAGACGAGGTATACTGCATACGTCCACTTGGTCGAAGTGATCATGTAGTACTTTGATGGGATTATGGTTTATATTCTGTGCCATCTGCAATAAATGAAACCAGACCGAATCTATGGCGAGGATACTTTTGCAAGATGAGAGCTAAGGCATCACGAATAGACTGGAATCTTCTCTTCTCCGGGAATTTCACTGAGGACTGGAATTTATTTAATGAGTGTTGTTTGAATCAACTAAAATTGCCACTGTCCGTCCTTAGGAAATAAAAATAATAAATTGTATATTTAAGGCCCAGAGGGCCCCATCATTACAAACATTGTACCATGGTTTAAATAAATACAAAGTGGATAATTGCTGCACTATGTGAGCATCCATATGAACAGCAGAAATGAGTAGTATGGTAAACATATCCGATTAAAAAAGATTTGCCATTTTTAAAACAAAAGTCAACAATCTTTGGCATATACGGTTAACTGGAAAAGAAGCAGTAAAAAAACTTCTAGGGTTAAATCGGAGGTGGAGTTCGGCGAGCCACCAATTTAAAAAAAATAGAAGAAAAAACTGTTTCACTAAAAAATTAATAGCTAAATGCAATGGGATAGTATTATGATGTTGCTGACTACGTATGAGGCTTCGGGACCCTTTTTGTCGAGTGAGAGCTAATATAGCAGTCAGAGCTACTATTTATAAACACCAGAGGCGGTCTTTGAAGAACCGTCTGAAGGCATGCAAATCCACTGGCCCCGACGACGAGATTCAGCAAAGCTACTCCCTCGATCTTGGTCAAGAGCTGACGATACCACTTTCCTTTCAGTGCCAGAAATCGTTCGATACGCAAATTCCTCCTACCGACTGGAAAACAGCCCACATTACACCGCTTCACAAAAGCGGTAAACGTGCATTTGCTACAAACTACAGGCCTGTTAGCCTGACCTCAATATGTTGCAAGGTTATGGGAGAAGGTTGTCAAAAGGGAATTGATGATTTATTTAGAAACCCGTAACCTCTTATCAACTGCACAATAGGGCTTTCGTAGGGGAAGATCGTGTGTTACGAACTAAGCTTACAACGCTGGCCAAAAAGCACTCGATGCAAAAGACACTGTGCATGAGGCTTACATTTATTTCTAGAAGCGTTCGATAGTGTTACACACCAGCGTCTCCTTTACAAGTTGGGAATTTTTGGTATTGGAGACAAACTTCTTACGTGGATCAAGAATTTTCTCGTCAGTCGTTCCCAAGTGGTCTGCGTAGGCGGATCGCGATCAAAGCGCACTGTCATCGAGAGTGGAGTTCCGCAAAGGTTCAGTTCTCGGACCAATCCTATTTCTCTTGTTTATTAATGATTGTGTACAGGAATTGGACTGCGACTTTGCTATGTTTGCGGACGATATAAAAATTTGGAAAGTTATCATCAATGCTGCCGATGGAGACGATTTCCAAGAAAAATCTCCATCGATTGGACAGTGGTCCCGCAAATGGCTCTTGTCCTTCAACTCAAACAAATGCACCTCTGCAACGTCTTGGAAGTCGGAATCAGGTCACTGATATGCGACCCTACTTTTGAACGGTATGCCACTCCGAGAAACACACACACACAGAAGGATCTCGGCGTTTTGGATGACAGACAACCCTAAAGCCTTCTACGCAATGCTACAAGGCGGCTAAATCCGCCAATTCAATGCTGAACTCTATCAAGCGGGTATTTAAAGTTTCGGTGAAGACTGCTTTTCTAAAAGTCTTTGGTACGTTTGTTAGGCCCCATCTTGAATATGCGATCCCACAAGGCTCAGTGCTCGGACCGATCCTATTTCTCTTGTTCATTAATGATTGTGTACAGGAAGTAAACGGTGACTTTGTTATTCATTTAATTATTTATTGTCAGTTTACAGGCAAGGTCAAAAAAATATATACAATAGAGGGTCAAGCTGACAGTGAAAATAACTCCTGATCATTGTTTCAGATGCTTTCGGGAGAAAAACTGCAGCTTATATAGTAATTAAAGTTCAGGACAGGGAAGCGTTGACACAGGTGCCCGGTGAAGAACTTCTACATTTAGTGTTATGGATCCGGTATTCTGCACCAGCAGGTATGTCGGCGAGCGGCTGTTCGCTGTCGACGGAGAAATAAGCCGATTGAGGTCTGCAGAGCCAGCAATATTTCCCTCAGCATGAAGTCCGGCACAGGATTCAGAGTCCGTGAATGCCATCAGAACCGAAGAGAGCTTCCACAGAGTCAGCACCCAAAAGTTTTGGAAGGTGTCCTGAATGTAAAAAACTAGTGACAGCTCGCGTAAACAAGGGCTAGCTTTGCTGAATTTTGATACTTCTGGGTAGCTTATTCCAGCTTGCTATAGCGTTTACCGAAAAAAACTGTCGGTATCTAACTGTGCGTGCCAAAGAAGGAAATAAAAATACATCTCGATGACTAGTGCGCCGAGAGTGGTCGAGCTGCCTCAGAGATGTAAGGGGGTTAAATGTACAACTATTAAAAAGGTTAAATAGTAAAATAATCCATTCTGTAATCTGCAAAGCCACAGCGGATCAAGGCTTGTAAGCTCACAGCGTTGTTGGTAGGACAGGTTTCGGTGTTCTGAATAGAAAGTTCTTTTTGTTAAGAAGTGCTGGACAGATTCTCTCTTCTTTAGTTCACTAGCGTGCAGAAGGCTAAATAGAAACGAGCAGTATACCAGACAAGGTCTGACATACATTTAATAGAGGCTAATTCTAATGTTGACGGTTTAAAAATTTCTGAGAATAAACCCAGTAGTTTGGCGTGCTTTTGAGACAATCATGGCGCATTGCTCTGACAGATTAAGACCACTAGAATATAAATAAATAAATAATAAATTGTATATTTAAGGCCCAGAGTGTCCCATCATTACAAACTTAGTACAGTGGTTTAAATAAATACAAAGTGGATAATTGCTGCACTATGTGAGCATCCATTTGAACAGCAGAAATGAGTAGTACGGTAAACATATCCGATTCAAAACGATTTGCCATTTTTAAAACAAAATTCAACAATCTTCGGCATATACGGTGAACTGGAAAAAGAAGCAGTAAAAACTCCTAGGGTTAAATCGGAGGCAGAGTTCGGCGAGCCGCCAATTTAAAAAAAAAACAGAAAAAAATGCTTCACTAAAAAATTAATAGCTAAATGCAATGGTATAGTATTGTGATGTTGCTGACAACGTATGAGGGTTCGCAACGCTCTTTGTCGGGTGAGAGATAATAAAGCAGTCAGAGCTACTGTTTATAAATTCCAGTGGAGGTGAGAGAGGACGAACTCATCGTAGAAAACATAGTCGAAACGAAGAGGGGACAGTAGAGGTCACGAGATCATCATCGAAATGCGACCTTGCTGACTGCATAGTCCACCACCAAAGAGGCGAAACCATAAGAACCCGCCTCGATCATCAACAGAACCTGGAGACTATCGTCAGGGTTGCAAATTCAG
>WEDG01002617.1:0-12367 GCA_017591395.1 Schistocephalus solidus | reverse complement strand
GAACGTCGGGTACAACGATTTCCACCGCGTGCATCAGCGAGACTGAAAGCGACCACCAAGTAAGTAAAATACGCTAGATTTTTCCAGCTCACTGTTTTGATTTCCAAAAACCAATTTACCCAGAAAGTGGAGGAGCTGCAGGCTTCAGATGATAACACCATCATGAAGACACGATGGTGTTAACTGCGGAACGTCATCCAGTCCACCGCCCTCACCGTCCTCGGACGCACGACATTAACCCCAGAACTGGTCTGACGACAACACCGCCGATATCAGCAACCTACTCACGGAGAATAATCGACTAAACAAGGTCTACGTAGACCTTCAGACTGATTCTACCAAAATTATCTTCTTCAGATGCCACCGCCTTAAACAGCAACCGTTTCGGGCGATGCATGATGTCTGAATGCCCTGTAAGGCTAAGGAAATCAAGGGTATACGGACTGCAACAAAATGAAAAACCATTCCAAGGAAATCCAGGCCGTCTACGACCCCTGAATCAATGGAACCGCGCCGCTGCCCAGCTCCGATAGTGCAGCATTTCTGGCGAAGAAATCAGAAATTCTGAAGTGCTGGGCTGAGCACTTCAGAAATATCCTCAACCGCCTATCAACCATTACCGATGTTGCAAGCACCCGGCTTCCCAATTTAACATGAACAATGACCTGTGTCTTCCGCCTTCCCTACTAGAAACCACCAGGGTCGTGCAATAAAGTTACGATGGGAAAAGACCGAGATCCGATGCACTACCGTTGGACGTCTATAGGCGTGGTGGCCCCCGGCTAATGGTGGAGATAACACCGATATTTTTGGGAGATGTGGCACCAAGGACAGGTTCCTCAGGACTTCAAGAACGCGAGCATAGCCACATCTCTACGAACGGGGAGAGAACTAACAAACTCTGTGATAACCACAGAGGCATTTTGCTGCTCAACATTGCTTGGAAGATCTTCGCGCGAATTATTCTTAGAGGTCTGAATAGCAGCAGAGAGCAGGGCTGTTCCTGAAAGTTAATGTGGCCTCTTACAACACCGCGGAACAACCGAAATTACTTTGGCCCACTCACCAGCTACAAGCGAAGTGACAGGGAGATGCGAACCCACCTCTACCGCCAACTTTTGCTAACGTCCTCAAAAATCTCATTTCTATGCCACCCCTATCTTTCAAACGCCACAATATAGCCTTCCCTTCCAAGGTTTTTCATCCAAATATGCCGATGTACAATAATCTCAGTTCTCTTAACAGTAACATTTCGACAAATTGTAGACCAGAGCGATTTTTGTTTCCCACCTTTTCGTTTCTTCTTTCCAGTTTTCTTCTCCGCCACCAAATTGTCGCTTTTTATAAATTCTGATGAGCGTAACCTGCCGCTCAGGAATACGCTCAACTTAGTTCCACTCAATGCGAGGTCAGTTGTAAATAAGATGGCTGAGCTTAGAACAGTAGCCTTTGAGCGTGATCCAGATGTGCTGTGCATCACTGAATCCTGGGCTCACTCTCTTATTTCTGACTCGACGCTTGCTATAGATAATTTCAATTTGTACCGACAAGACCGCGCTGAAAAAGCAGTGATGGTGGTTGCCTCCTTTATATTAAGTCATCCTTTGTACATTTCCTTTTCATCTGAACATTTCATCTTTTTCTGGAAATGTATGCTTTTGCTTCAGTCATCCTCCCGCACAATAAAAAGCGGTAATTGGCTGTGTCTATAATCCTCCGTGTTATTCTGGCAACAAAAGCGAGCTCTGTGAACTATTTGAAAAAGTTGCAGACGCTCAGTTTGATTTCAAAAATAATCGTAGGCGATTTTTAATCTGCTAGACATTGACTGGCAGGCCAATTCCTCTCCGCCTAAACATCAGAAATTGGTCGATACTATTAACTTTTCAAACATGTCCCAACTGGTCAGATCAGTTACTAGAAATGACAACATTTTTAGATTTAATTTTTACAAACGATGTCCACCCTCTCTTTGTGAGATTTTTCATAATGATCTATTTACAAGTGATCACGCAATAATTCACTGTTGCCTTCCAGTTCCCCTTCTTACGAAGCCTGAGGGTTAAATGCAATAACCTCAACTTTGCTAACATAAACCATGAAACAGTAAATAATTTCGTAAGCACTCTAGATTGGCATAGCATATTCTCAATCAACGATCTAAACTTTTTCCGTGAGCTATTGCAGAGCCTCACAGAAAAAATCCAGGCTTTTATCCGTTTAAGATTTTTAATTCACATACAGCTTCTTCTACTGTTCCGCATGTTTCTCCAGACCAGACTTAAAAAATTACGAAAACAACTAAAGATTCATCTAAAAAGCTCTTTGTCAGTTCATTTTAAGGATTGCACAAATATTTGAATTAGCATCGAGAATAAGGCTTTCGCGAGATAAGCGTAGGGAGTCTCGGGCACTAAGTGATGCCAATTCATCCAAATCTGTTGCTCAAATCTTTCATGTTCGGTCATCGGCTAAGCGTCTGAATGTAACTCCGCCCTTACTCGACTGTAACAAAAAATTTGTTACAGATGATTTGGGCAAAGCAGAATTGTTAAACTCGTTTTTTGCCAACCACTTTACCATTGAAACTAGCCCCTCCCACAATTCCTCTGCTTTCAAATTCGCTTCTAACAACTATTAATTTCTCGCCTTCATGTATTCAAAAAGAAATAGCTCACCTAAAAATTCACATTCGTTTGGAACTGATAACATTCCAAACTCACTTATTAAACAGTTAAGGGATTTTCCACCTTTACTAAGCAAATTATTCTCAGTATTTCTCGAAAATGGTTTCTTCCCCGATTGTTGGAAAACTTCTATTATAATACCAGTTTTTAAAATCTGGTTCCCGCTCGGACATTCATAACTATCACGGTGTTCATAAAACGCCCTCTCTTGCTAAACTCTTCGAAAAAAACTAATTGCAAAAACAAATCACGGATTTTTTTGCATAAGCAATCAAAATTATCAACTTTTCCCAACACGGCTTCTTACCGGACCGTTCTTGTGAAACCTGCCACATGTCTTTTCTAAATCTACTAACATCTCTTCGTAATGATCATCTATCTGTAGTACTTATCTATTTTGATCTTAGTAAGGCATTCGATAAGGTGCCTCATAAACGGCTTCTGGCTAAACTAGAAGCTAAAGGAGTTCGTAGTCCCCTTACTGATTTTATTAGATCATACCTAAATGAACGAAAACAAAAAAGTTTTAGTAGGGTCCTCATACTCAAAGTGCTACCCCGATTGTTAGTGGTGTCCTTCAAGGTACCGTATTAGGTCCTTTGTTGTTCTTACTGTATATAAATGATATTTCATCGATAGTTAAACATTCTCAATCTTTTATTTATGCTGATGACCTCAAATGCGTGTATTCCTTCTCTAACTCTACAACCGAACGGTGCCTAGAACAAATTCATTCAGACTTAGACGCTCTTTTCGGCCTGGAGCTCCACATGGCTAATGGAGTTCTCACCTACTAAGTGTCGCTACATGAGTTTTGGGCCTGTAAGGCTGCCGCAACCTCTTATCTTTGAAGGTTGCCATATGATTGAATGTTCCTCCATCAAGGGACTTGGGCTTAAGCTACACCAATAAATTAGATCTTTCGCCTCATGCCGATAGAATTACGGCCAAAGCTGCTCAGATTTGCGGCTTTATTTCTTATAATTTCTACCTTCCTGAAATTAAATTAAGACTTTTATCGTATGTTTGTACTTCCCATTCTTGAATTTTTGCTGTCCTTTCTTCGGTTTGATGAACGAATCTAGCCGTTCAAAAATTGAAAATGTCCAAAGACATTTCACAAAAAAACTCCTATTTCCGACTCTTTCAACTACTTCCTACTCAACAAGATGCCAGCTAACGAAGCTAAAATTTCTTTTGGGTCAGGAGACTTGAAGCAGGCTTTTGTCTCCTTTTTCGACAAATAATAGTTCAACTCTCCCCAAAGCTTTCTGTCATTACCCCCGTTAGTCTTCCTTATAACCTAAGAAATTCTGCACTAATTATACCTCCCCTGCATCCTCCACGTGTAAACGCTCTCTCTTCTTTGCTTCTAGGTATAGTTTTCTTTGGAATAACTTGCCAGTGAAGTGGGTCGTTAACTAGTCTATCTGCATTAAAGCGAAGACTGCACATTTATCTTAACACGGTTCTATTAACCTTTTATTTTCATCATCTTTTCCCCAGTAGCTTAAGCCCAAGTCCTTGATGGAGGAACATTCAATCATATGGCAACCTTCAAAGATAAGAGGTTGCGGCAGCCTTACAGGCCCAAAAACTCATGTAGCGACACTTAGTAGGTGAGAACTCCATTAGCCATGTGGAGCTCCAGGCCGAAAAGAGCGTCTAAGTCTGAATGAATTTGTTCTAGGCACCGTTCGGTTGTAGAGTTAGAGAAGGAATACACGCATTTGAGGTCATCAGCATAAATAAAAGATTGAGAATGTTTAACTATCGATGAAATATCATTTATATACAGTAAGAACAACAAAGGACCTAATACGGTACCTTAAAGGACACCACTAACAATCGGGGTAGCACTTGAGTATGAGGACCCTACTAAAACTTTTTGTTTTCGATCATTGAGGTATGATCTAATAAAGTCAGTAAGGGGACTAAGAAATCCTTTATCTTCTAGTTTAGCTAGAAGTCGTTTATGAGGCACCTTATCGAATGCCTTACTAAGATCAAAATAGATAAGTACTACAGATAGATGATCATTACGAAGAGATGTTAGTAGATTTAGAAAGGACATGTGGCAGGTTTCACAAGAACGGTCCGGTAAGAAGCCGTGTTGGGAAAAGTTGATAATTTGATTGCTTATGCAAAAATCCGTGATTTGTTTTGCAATTAGTTTTTTTCGAAGAGTTTAGCAAGAGAGGGCGTTTTATGAACACCGTGATAGTTATGAATGTCCGAGCGGAACCAGATTTAAAAACTGGTATTATAATAGAAGTTTTCCAATAATCGGGGAAGAAACCATTTTCGAGAAATTACTGAGAATAATTTGCTTAGGGAAGGTGGAAAATCCCTTAACTGTTTAATAAGTGAGTTTGGAATGTTATCAGTTCCAACTGAATGTGAATTTTTTAGGTGAGCTATTTCTTTTTGAATACATGAAGGCGAGAAATTAATAGTTGTTAGAAGCGAATTTGAAAGCAGAGGAATTGTGGAGTGGGGCTAGTTTCAATGGTAAAGTGGTTGGCAAAAACGAGTTTAACAATTCTGCTTTGCCCAAATCATCTGTAACAATTTTTTTGTTACAGTCGAGTAAGGGCGGGGTTACATTCAGACGCTTATCCGATGACCGAATATGAAAGATTTGAGCAACAGATTTGGATGAATTGGCATCACTTAGTGCCCGAGACTCCCTACGCTTATCTCGCGAGAGCCTTATTCTCGATGCTAATTCAAATATTTGTGCAATCCTTAAATGAACTGACAAAGAGCTTTAAGATGAATCTTTAAGTTGTTTTCGTAATTTTTTAAGTCTGGTCTGGAGAAAATGCGGAACAGTAGAAGAAGCTGTATGTGAATTAAAAAATCTTAAACGGGATAAAAGCCTGGATTTTTTTCTGTGAGGCTCTGCAATAGCTCACGGAAAAAAAGTTTAGATCGTTGATTGAGAATATGCTATGCCAATCTAGAGTGCTTACGAAATTATTGACTGTTTCATGGTTTATGTTAGCAAAGTTGAGGTTATTGCATTTTAACCTCAGGCTTCGTAAGAAGGGGAACTGGAAGACAACAGTGAATTATTGCGTGATCACTTGTAAATAGATCATTATGAAAAATTCATAAAGAGAGGGTGGACATCGTTTGTAAAAAATTAAATCTAAAAATGTTGTCATTTCTAGTAAACTGATCTGACCAGTTGGGACATGTTTGAAAAAGTTAATAGTATCGACCAATTTCTGATGTTTAGGCGGAGAGGAATTGGCCTGCCAGTCAATGTCTAGCAGATTAAAAATCACCTACGATTATTTTGAAATCAAACTGAGTGTCTGCAACTTTTTCAAATAGTTCACAGAGCTCGCTTTTGTTGCCAGAATAACACGGAGGATTATAGACACAGCCAATTACCGCTTTTTTATTGTGCGGGAGGATGACTGAAGCAAAGCATACATTTCCAGAAAAAGATGAAATGTTCAGATGAAAAGGGAAATGTACAAAGGATGACTTAATATAAAGGAGGCAACCACCATCACGTTTTTCAGCGCGGTCTTGTCGGTACAAATTGAAATTATCTATAGCAAGCGTCGAGTCAGAAATAAGAGAGTGAGCCCAGGATTCAGTGATGCACAGCACATCTGGATCAAGCTCAAAGGCTACTGTTCTAAGCTCAGCCATCTTATTTACAACTGACCTCGCATTGAGTGAAACTAAGCTGAGCGTATTCCTGAGCGGCAGGTTACGCTCATCAGAATTTATAAAAAAGGATAATTTGGTGGCGGAGAAGAAAACTGGAAAGAAGAAACGAAAGGTGGGAAACAAAATCGCTCTGGTCTACAATTTGTCGAAATGTTACTGTTAAGAGAACTGAGATTATTGTACATCGGCATATTTGGATGAAAACCTTGGAAGGGAAGGCTATATTGTGGCGTTTGAAAGATAGGGGGTGGCATAGAAATGAGATTTTGAGGGACGTTAGCAAAAGTTGGCGGTGTAGAGGTGGGTTCGCATCTCCTGTCACTTCGCTTGTAGCTGGTGAGTGGCCAAAGTAATTTCGGTTGTTCCGCGGTGTTGTAAGAGGCCACATTAACTTTCTGGGAACAGCCCTGCTCTCTGTTGCTATTCAGACCTCTAAGAATAATTCGCGCGAAGATCTTCCAAGCAATGTTGAGCAGCAAAATGCCTCTGTGGTTATCACAGAGTTGTTAGTTCTCTCCCCGTTCGTAGAGATGGGCTATGCTCGCGTTCTTGAAGTCCTGAGGAACCTGTCCTTGGTGCCACATCTCCCAAAATATCGGTGTTATCTCCACCATTAGCCGGGGGCCACCACGCTTATAGACGTCCAACGGTAGTGCATCGGATCTCGGTCTTTTCCCATCGTAACTTTATTGCACGACCCGGGTGGTTTCTAGTAGGGAAGGCGGAAGACACAGGTCATTGTTCATGTTAAATTGGGAAGCCGGGTGCTTGCAACATCGGTAATGGTTGATAGGCGGTTGAGGATATTTCTGAAGTGCTCAGCCCAGCACTTCAGAATTTCTGATTTCTTCGCCAGAAATGTTGCACTATCGGAGCTGGGCAGCGGCGCGGTTCCATTGATTCAGGGGTCGTAGACGGCCTGGATTTCCTTGGAATGGTTTTTCATTTTGTTGCAGTCCGTATACCCTTGGATTTCCTTAGCCTTACAGGGCATTCAGACATCATGCATCGCCCGAAACGGTTGCTGTTTAAGGCGGTGGCATCTGAAGAAGATAATTTTGGTAGAATCAGTCTGAAGGTCTACGTAGACCTTGTTTAGTCGATTATTCTCCGTGAGTAGGTTGCTGATATCGGCGGTGTTGTCGTCAGACCAGTTCTGGGGTTAATGTCGTGTGCGTCCGAGGACGGTGAGGGCGGTGGACTGGATGACGTTCCGCAGTTAACACCATCGTGTCTTCATGATGGTGTTATCATCTGAAGCCTGCAGCTCCTCCACTTTCTGGGTAAATTGGTTTTTGAAATCAAAACAGTGAGCTGGAAAATCTAAAAAAAGCGTATTTTACTTACTTGGTGGTCGCTTTCAGTCTGCTGATGCACGCGGTGGAAATCGTTGTACCCGACGTTCACACTGTCGATATGTCCAGCACATGTTGGACAGTGTTTTCCACGTCACAGTAGCAACTGCACCCACTTGACCGGACTCGAACAAGCCATTGAAGCACGGGGAGACAGCGGCTGTAACAGCTACGACTTAGCGTTTAATGTCCACATAAAGGTGACCAAAAGTGCTTCATTATTATCAGATACGTGCCAATAACCGTAGTTTGGAAGGTTGTCGACTGACGGGATAACTCGATCGTACCCAGGATTGGTGGGCCAGGCTGTTGTGGGTCTCGATCAATATGGTCTATATGATATTCTTACTTCTTTGAGGGCTACGCTCACTGCATTAGGACCTGCTTTGCGTGAAGCCAGGAGCCAGGTCATGCGTGCTACACGTAGAGTTTCGTCAGCCACTGAGACCCTGCCCAACTCCGATCCTCTTGCCAGCTCCTACAATGACTTCTCCCCTGTATCGGTTACCGAGAATGACAGTGCTGTTTGTTAGCTAATGCAAGAACTATTGGGTCATTCCAGAGCGTATGTCGACCGACCACGATGAGACCTGATCAGGATGAGTTTCGGGTTGGGCATGGATGCATTTACCACATTTCACACCTGTAAGTTCGCTATTTTGTACGACAACCGATGACCGTCTGATTTGTGGACTTCACTTGAGCCTTCATTTTCGTTCATCGTTAGTCTGTGACTGAGAACGCAGCTGGATATCAGAACAGTAAATCATCACATGCGTTGCGCCATCTGTGGGAGTTGACATTATCCGTAACTCTAGTCCGCTGGGGTGGGTGATTAGTAAGCGGGCTGGACCATCTAGTCGTAAAAAATATCCTCAGTGATGCATGCTAGTCTGACTCTGGTACATGATTTATTGCAATAGACATTCTTCATCAATACTCTATGACTGTTTGCCGACCATCAACACTTTGAAGCCTTCAAAGCAGATAGACAACAGTTTATTCGTGTGATAACGAATCGATCGTAAGCTAACTTATGAGCGAATGATAGGGCATTTACAAACATCTGTTCTTTCCATCTGTATCGGGGCATCTGGCGCTGATCAGCACGATAAAGTTATGTTCCAATATGAGCGTCAAAAACGTGATTGGAAAACATCCTTAATGCAAATCGATACTCTTTCCCCGTTTTTGCTGAGGGACATCATTCTTGGCGCACAGATACTGGATGGTTACTGAGTTCCGCTGACAGCAATCCGCCGATTCTCTTGAACCCTTGCTTCCAGGATCTCGAAACATATTTCTACTAATAGCTACACAAACTACAAGGCTTTGTAAGTGGACGCAAAATAGATGACTAACGCGTGGATTTGTAGCCGACAACGTTTTACACGGTGCCCAACCAGTCTTGAATCAGTCGTAAAAATATGCCAACTTAACACAGCAAAGGGCTCTCAAAACAGGAATCCTAGCTGAAGTAGAAAGTAGAAAGAATTGAATATCATGGCATTTTCAATCCTAGCAAGAGCTGGAAAAAGGTTCAGCTTCCCCCAGTAGTGTCGCAGTGATTGGATCAGATCAAGAAATTCAAAAAATGTTCTGAGGAAATGTTCAGAGATAGATCTGACAGTGAGGCTTCCTTCTGTCAACTGCAAAAAATAACGGCACAGCCGAATACCCATGAACCTTTGAATTTGCCACCACGACCCATCTCCGAGGTCACCCATTGAAACTGCGTGTCCAGCAGGCGAGACTGGATGTGCGAAAGTTCTCCTTCTCTGTCAGAGTGGTTAAACCATGGAATGCCCTCCCTGAAGACGTTGTGATGTCACCATCGCTGGAAAGCTTTAAAAGGAACCTTGACAGTTTTATGTTCCGCAACGAGCCTGAGCGATGAGGCATTTATCTTAACCCTCGAGAGTCGTGCACCACTTGTCAAATTTTATGACCGCCTTTTGTACCTTGGCAACCCACACGGTTTCTCTGTATACCGCACTTAATTTTACGGTACAAATAGGGTACTCAAAGGCCCATGCCTATTTCCCTCAATAAATTGAATTGAATTGAATTGAATTGAACCACAAATAGTCAACCGAAGTGATGGCCTGCGTAGAGCGAACCCCAAAAGTTGTTAACAGTCAAAAACGCTGCCCACCCGCAGTAGGCTTGGCGTGCAACTTGACCCAATTGTGATTAAACTCATGGCTCACGGTGGGGCCTCGTAGCTCAGTTGACTAGAGCATTGGCTGTACTAAAGCCTTCCGCCTGCTGGCGAAAGTTCGAATCCAACCGAGGTTTTCCGAGTTTTCTACAACTGGGTCAAACGAATTATTAAAATCTGCCAAAATCCTCTACTAATTTCCCCAGGCTAGTGAGAATCCCTCGGCACTAAGTGACTTTGCTCGCAACGTGAGTGGCCGCTTTATTGCTAGCAACTTGATGAGGGTTGAGCACTTCAAGCACCTTCTGACCATCGATGCTCGATTCATTGTGTTCTCTACCACCCTCCTCTGCGGTGGAGTTTTACCGCTCTCCAGACTTTTCAGTCGTGTGACCCTTACCCGAAGGAAGTCACCACTTCAGAACTTGCACTTTGCCTTTGGATGACGTTAATTTGGTTAAGTCTCAAAGTCTTCAGCTGGCACTGTATGAAGTAGGCATGAGATTACGAGGCCGTACCTGGTGACTATTCCAACATCTGTTTCACATCCACATCTCTTCAATTATCTTTTGAGTTCTCGGGTGGATTCAGAGTGTGCGTAATCCTAGGACGAGACCCAGACAAACTGGACTAGGAGCTTGGTCTGGATGCACCGACTGAATATTCACAAAAGGCTACTCTTAAACTCCACCAGTCAATCACTCAATCAATCGGTCATCTGTTTCGTGGGGCTTTATTGCAGAACTCAATTTCATCCATAGCTAGGCCCTTTGGTGGATACTGGGGCTAGATGGTATGATCTCACAAGTCCTATAGTCAAGGCCTGCTCTCTTTCAACCATTTAGCCAGTTCGTGTCCAAAAGAGCGTCTCCAAGCTATTAAAAATTCAGTTCACCGTTGGACAGTGACTATATTATCGTGTAGGCTCTACCTGGTTCTGATTCTGCTGAATTCGCGTCAGGACACTGGGTGAATGACCTCAACTACGCTGACAATATCGCTCCGCTAACGTCAGGCTCTAATGACTTACTGAGTGCCATATCACTGGTCGTAAATCAGTCAATTAATCTGTAAACAGCAAACACTTCAAAGCGTTTCAAGCAGCATCTCTCGTCATGGAAAGGCACCGATCGAGCTAAATGGCTGTCAGCTTAAAGAAGTGGGTTTTTCGAATACCTCTAGGCAAATTCGTTGCCCAAATAAGCAGAGAAAGGACGCATTTTCTCAAGAAGTGCTATTTCGCACATGATTTTTGTAATTTATTGACTAGACAATCTGTCACCACAAAGTTCCCTTTCTACCGAACATCCATCCGGTTTCTCTTAGTATGTGCATGGAAGACCAGCTAAAACAGGGGACATTCGTATACCGTCCCATGGAAACCATTCGCTGGGTGGAACAGACTAACTTCTTGTCGAATAGGACAGTGTATGAACGCTTCAAAAGCTTCCCCATGATATCTCAGTTGGTTTTGTTTCTTGTCATCGTTAGCCCCATGAGTTCGATTCTGTTAACCCCTTATTTCTCCCCTTTGTGGAAATGACGTGTCGACTCGGAAATCGCATGTAAACACAAATCAATGCACTCCTTGAGGACGTGGAGATGGTTCTTGGGCCTACGGGGAATAGTGGGTTGTTTCATCTTCGATTAAAAGTGATTCGCCATATCGTTTCACTGTCGGTTTTTTTGCTGGCCACCAATGTGATCCTCCATCGCCCTGGTTCGGCTTTGCCTTTGTTTTGAAGTAAATATTTTCGACACCCAGCTCTCACAGACTTTCTGCCTAGCGAGATTTTTGCGTAAAAAATATTTATATTGGCTCTGACTGATGCACCCTACAACAATCTGATGAACGCGTTTTAACAAACTATCTTAGTCGGTTGTCTTGGGATACCGCTTGCAGACGACCACCGACCATTTCGCACTTTCTGCTTTCCATGATGCCAACCGTGTATTATCCGTTTATAATATATGGTATTGTTGATGTTACGCCTACCGTATTGTGTGCAAGACAATTCAGTAATTAATTTCATCGTTTAAAAAACTCTCAATGGATCACGGGAAAAATCATCAAGAACCGAATTTCCTGGGATTTCATACATGCTTTTAAAAAGGACGTTGTCGCCTCGACCTTCTACTACATTGATTGAGCATCTGATACCGCCGCGTGTTTGTTGGTAATGAGCGAATATGGTGCTCTTGTTACGGCACTGCCGACACATTTCAGGTCTCACATGACAGTTGTTACCATCACACTGCTGCCTACCCAGTAGCCTTAAGCCTAGTAGCTTGCCTGCGCGTAAAACCATACCCACAGACGCACACAAAAACACGACGACGACAGTTCGACCGTCGTAGTCTGACTATGTCCACCGTATGTTCCATGGGATAGTGGAGCAGGGACGGTGACTTACGCGTAATTTAGTTTAAAAGTGATAGTAGACTTGCGCCGCATCTACCGCACTCTCCTCCTC